>SNVD02002733.1:0-10085 GCA_013180625.2 Boswellia sacra | reverse complement strand
AAGAACTCCAAGAGATGAAAGAATTCCAGAGCTTAAGCCTCCACCACGTTCTCCCCTCTTCAAGTTATGAAAATAAAACCCTAAAATGTGTTTAATTACTATGCTACAGTGACTTGCTACAGTGCCCCGTATTATACATGCTACAGTGGCTTGTGGAATTATATTTCTATACATCTCACACTGTTTTGATTAGAACTTTTGGTACACTGAATGGATTTATAAACGTAAATTTCTCCAGAAAATAGACTTCGAGAGCTTTCCAACGGTATATAATATGTCATCGGGTTCATTGTATATAAATACAATTAAATCCGAGAAGATGGTTGACTAGCAGAGGTGAAAATGAAGGGTTTTACTCCATTTTTGTGCAAGTTGCTCCAAAAACTCCTACAAACATCAAAACCACACAAAAACATAAAAATACCAAGGAATATAGCAAAGAAACATGGACGAATTGATATAAAAGTAATACATAAATATAAAAGAATCGATTTATATATCATTTTCATATCAATTCGTCCATGTTTCTTTGCTATATTCCTTGGTATTTTTATGTTTTTGTGTGGTTTTGATGTTTGTGGGAGTTTTGGAGCAACTTGCACAAAAATGGAGTAAAACCCTTCATTTTCACCTCTGCTAGTCAACCATCTTCTCGGATTGAATTGTAATGATATACAATGAACCCGATGACATATCATATACCGTTGAAAAGCTCTCGAAGTCTAATTTTTGGAGAAATTTACGGTTTATGAATCCATTCAGTGTACCGAAAGTTGTAATCAAAACAGTGTGAGAAGTGTAGAAATGTAATTCCACACATCACTGTAGCATGTATAATACAGGACACTGTAGCACGTTACTGTAGCAGAGTATTTAAACACATTTTAGGGTTTTATTTTCATAACTTGAAGAGGGGAAAACGTGGGAGGAGGCTGCATTTCTGGATTTCTCTCATTCCTTGGAGTTCTTGAAGGAGAAAGAAGATTTTGAAATAGGAGGAACTACAATTCCAAGAAGATTCATCTACAAAGAAGATTTTCAAAGAATTTGCTAAGTTCTTTCTTCCTTTTCAATTCTGGAATTTCTCTGTATTGTATTTGTTATTCTGATTGAATATGTGTAACTAAATCTGAATTGGTTGAGGGTGATTTCAAAGCCCTTGATATGGATTTTGTGAGTTGATTGTGTAAGAAATGTTATCCAATTCTCTAATTGAAGTTGCTTGTATTTTCCCATATCTAATGCTTATGATTGCTTACTGATTGTATTTGGAATGGCCAACTGAATATAATCTGTTGTTGTCTATTGCTAGATTAGAAATCTTGATCCGTAATTGTCATGAATTTCCAATCATTAGTAGCAAAATTGTGATCAGAGATTGCAATTGGAAAATACAACCTAGGTTAAATAATCCGAACTTGTGTGATTATTGCTTAGATCAACCTATCTTTCTCATCGTAATGCTTCGATTGAATTAAACTTAGAGAGCTTGTTCTAGGTTGTTTAATGGATAGAGATTAAATAAAGAGCTTGTTTTATTTAACAACAAAGTAAGGAAAGATTGGGATAACAGAGCTTGTTGTTATCTACGGTTGATAACTGATGGGTTCGAAACTAGCAAGTATACTAGTCGCACAAGTAATAAAGTGATAAGTAGATATCGTTCCCACGAGGATTGATTCTAATTGAATTCGTTATTTTCCAGCAACGATAAACTAAACAGGGGGGGTTTTGTTGAATGATTAACTAAATGAAATAAGAATGCAAATTAAGAATAACAAAACAGAAGTTAATTTGAATGAAAGATCAATGAGAGACACTTGGTTAAGGGTTCTTTCTCTGCCACAAGATATGAATTTGTGAATTAACATAGAATTGTAATCCAATTACAGCATTGAAGTTATCAACCGTAGATAACAACAAGCTCTGTTATCCCAATCTTTCCTTACTTTGTTGTTAAATAAAACAAGCTCTTTATTTAATCTCTATCCATTAAACAACCTAGAACAAGCTCTCTAAGGTTAATTCAATAGAAGCATTACGATGAGAAAGATAGGTTGATCTAAGCAATAATCACACAAGTTCGGATTATTTAACCTAGGTTGTATTTTCCAATTGCAATCTCTGATCACATTTTGCTACTAATGATTGGAAATTATGACAATTACGGATCAAGATTTCTAATCTAGCAATAGACAACAACAGATTATATTCAGTTGGCCATTCCAAATACAATCAGTAAGCAATCATAAGCATTAGATATGGGAAAATACAAGCAACTTCAAATAGAGAATTGGATAACAATTTCTTACACAATCAACTCACAAAATCCATATCAAGGGCTTTGAAATCACCCTCAACCAATTCAGATTAAGTTACACATATTCAATCAGAATAACAAATACAATACAGAGAAAATCCAGAATTGAAAAGGAAAGAAAGAACTTAGCAAATTCTTTGAAAATCTTCTTTGTAGATGAATCTTCTTGGAATTGTAGTTCCTCCTCTTTCAAAATCTTCTTTCTCTTTCAAGAACTCCAAGGGATGAGAGAAATCCAGAAATGCAGCCTCCTCCCACGTTTTCCCTCTTCAAGTTATGAAAATAAAACCCTAAAATGTGTTTAAATACTCTGCTACAGTAACCTGCTACAGTGTCCCGTATTATACATGCTACAGTGATTTGTGGAATTACATTTCTATACTTCTTACACTGTTTTGATTACAACTTTTGGTACACTGAATGGATTTATAAACCGTAAATGTCTCCAGAAAATAGACTTCGAGAGCTTTCCAACGGTATATAATATGTCATCGGGTTCATTGTATATCAATACAATTAAATACGAGAAGATCACTGACTAGCAGAGGTGAAAATGAAGGGTTTTACTCCATTTTTGTGCAAGTTGCTCCAAAACTCCTACAAACATCAAAACCACACCAAAACATAAAAATACCAAGGAATATAGCAAAGAAACATGGACGAATTGATATGAAAATGATATATAAATAGACACTTATCAAATTCCCCCACACTTGACTTTGCTAGTCCTCGAGCAACTACGACAATATGAAATAAAACTAAACCGAAACAGAATCAACAAAAAATTAAAACACACAAATGCTTCATCTTGCAAATCGGCCTCAAAGATTGTACTTAATTATAACCCAAGGAAAACTTCAAAATAATGCACTTGATCAAGAATTTCATCTCAAAGATTAGTTTCGCTTCACTTCAATTCCTCAAGTGTGTGTGTGTAGCGCCATTCTCACCTAATCACTTGTAACCCAGATGAGTTTATGCATAAAAATGAATCATATTTAATATTGGAGATGTGTGTATAAATGAACTCCATAGGCCTGCTTTTCAAGTCACTCTCCACTAATGTAGACATGCTGATGCGTTCGAAACTAGCAAGTATACTAGTCGCACAAGTAATAAAGTGATGAGTAAGATATCGTTCCCACGAGGATTGATTCTAATTGAATTTGTTATTCGAAAGCAACAATAAACTAAATGAGGGGGGTTTGTTGATTGATTAACTAGATGAAATATTAATGCAAGTAAAGAATAACAAAACAGAAAGTAAATTTGAATGAAAAATCAATGGGAGAAAACTGGTTAAGGGATTCTTCTCTACCACAGATATGGATTTGTGAATTAATCGTAGAATTGTCATCCAATTACAGCATTGAAGTTATCAACCGTAGATAACAACAAGCTCTGTTATCCCAATCTTTCCTTACTTTGTTGTTAAATAAAATAGGCTCTTTACTTAATCTCTATCCATTAAACAACATAGAACAAGCTCTCTAAGTTTAATTCAATGGAAGCATTACGATGAGAAAGATAGGTTGATCTAAGCAATAATCACACAAGTTCAGATTATTTAACCTAGGTTGTATTTTCCAATTGCAATCTCTGATCGCAATTTTGCTACTAATGATTGGAAATTCATGACAATTACGGATCAAGATTTCTAATCTAGCAATAGACAACAACAGATTGTATTCAGTTGGCCATTCCAAATACAATCAGTAAGCAATCATAAGCATTAGATATGGGAAAATACAAGCAACTTCAATTAGAGAATTGAATAACAATTTCTTACACAATCAACTCACAAAATCCATATCAAGGGCTTTGAAATCACCCTCAACCAATTCAGATTTAGCTACACATATTCAATAAGAATAACACATACAATACAGAGAAATTTCAAAATTGAAAAAGAAAGAAATAACTTAGCAAATTCTTTGAAAATCTTCTTTGTAGATGAATCTTCTTGGAATTGTAGTTCCTCCTCCTTCAAAATCTTCTTTCTACTTCAAGAACTCCAAGGGATGAGAGAAATCCAGAAATGCAGCCTCCTCCCACGTTTTCCCCTCTTCAAGTTATGAAAATAAAACCCTAAATGTGTTTAAATACTCTGTTACAGTAACCTGCTACAGTGTCCCGTATTATATATGCTACAGTGATGTGTGGAATTACATTTCTACACTTCTCACACTGTTTTGATTACAACTTTCGGTACACTGAATGGATTCATAAACCGTAAATTTCTCCAAAAGTAGACTTCGAGAGCTTTTCAACGGTATATGATATGTCATCCGGTTCATTGTATATCAATACAATTAAATCCGAGAAGATGGTTGACTAGCAGAGGTGAAAATGAAGGGTTTTACTCCATTTTTGTGCGAGTTGCTCCAAAACTCCTACAAACATCAAAACCACACAAAAACATAAAAATACCAAGGAATATAGCAAAGAAACATGGACGAATTGATATGAAATGATATATAAAAAGACACTTATCAAATTCCCCCACACTTAGACTTTGCTAGTCCTCGAGCAACTACGACAATATGAAAAAAAACTAAACCGAAACAGAATCAACAAAAAAATTAAAACACACAAATGCTTTATCTTGCAAATAGGCCTCAATGATTGTACTTAATTATAACCCAAGGAAAACTTCAAAATAATGCACTTGATCAAGAATTTATCTCAAAGATTAGTTTCGCTTCACTTCAATTCCTCAAGTGTGTGTGTGTAGAGCCTTTCTCACCTAATCACTTGTAACCCGGATGAGTTTATGTATAAAAATGAATCATATTTAATATTGAAGATGTGTGTATAAATGAACTCCATAGGCTTGCTTTTCAAGTCACTCTCCACTAATGTAGACATGCACAACACCAAGGATCAAGTCGGACTTTATTAAGCTTGTAACGTTTGGCTTGGGTGAAGGTATGATAAAGATAGGTGTACATGATTTATGTATTACTTTATATGTCAATGCGTCCATGTTTCTTTGCCTATTTCTGTGGTATTTTTTGTTTTTTGTGTGTTTGATGTTTAGTAGGAGTTTGGAGCAACTTGCACAAAAAATGAGTAAAACCCTTCATTTCACCTCTGCTAGTCCAGTGATCTTCTAGGATTAATTGTATTGACTTATTACAATGAACCGGACGACATGTTATATACCGTTGGAAAGCTCTCGAAATCTATTTTTTGGAGAAGTTTACGATTTATAAATCCATTCAGTGTACCAAAAGTTGTAATCAAAATAGTGTGAGATGTATAGAAATATAATTCCACAAGTCACTGTAGCATGTATAAATACGGGGCACTGTAGCAGTTCACTGTAGCAGAGTATTTAAACACATTTTAGGGTTTTATTTTGATAACTTGAGAGGCACAGGAACGTGGAGAAGCGCATGCCATCTTTGGATTACGCTCTCTATTAGAGTTCTGCAAGGAAGATGAAGGCTTGGAAAGAGAAGAACTACAATTCTTAAGAGATTTTTAATCAAATTGAGCTAAGTTATCCCCTTTCCCCTTCATTTTCTGAATTGCTAATGTATTGTTTGTATTTGTATTGGGTCTGAATATGTGTAACACTAAATCTGAATTGGTTGAGGGTGATTGTCAAAGCCCTGATATGGTTTTTGTAAGTTGATTGTGCAAGAAGTTGTTAGCCAATTCTCTAATTGAAGTTGCTTGTATTTTCCCATGTCTAATGCTTATGATTGCTTGCTGGATTGTATTTGGGTGGCCAACTTAATATAATTTGGATATTGTCTATTGCTAGACTAGAAATCTTGATCCGTAATTGTCTTGAATTTCTAATCCTTAGTAGCAAAATTGTGATCAGAGATTGCAATTGGAGAGTACAACCTAAGTTAAATAATCCGAGCTTGTGTGTTTATTGCTTAGATCAACCTGTCTTTCTTTTCATAATGCATCCATTGAATTAAATTAGAGAGCTTGTTCTAGGTTGTTTGATGCGATAGAGATTGAATAAAGAGCCTATTTTATTTAACAACAAAGTAAGGAAAGATTGGGATAACAGAGCTGTTGTTATCTACGGTTGATAATTTCAATACTGTAATTGGATGACAATTCTATGATTAATTCGCAAATCCATATCTTGTGGTAGAGAAGGATCCCTTAACCAGATTTCTCTCCATTGATTTTTCACTCAAATTAACGTTCTGTTTGTTATTCTTCATTTGCATTCTTAGTTCATTTAGTTAATCATTCAACAAAAATCCCCCCTGTTTAGTTTATTGTTGCTGGAAATAACAAATTCCCAATTAGAAGCAATCCTCGTTGGAAGATATCTTACTTATCACTTTATTACTTGTGCGACTAGTATACTTGCTAGTTTCGAACGCATCAAGTTTTTGGCGCCGTTGTCGGGGATTGATTTTCTAATCAATTTGTTATTTTGTTTTCATTGTTGACTCATATTTTCTTTGTTTTTCTTTTTTGGATTGTTTGTGTTTAGATAACATGGCAGTAAACTTCTATCAATTCAGTAGCGGATTTGAGCCACAAGTACCATGGAGAGTAAATGAGGTAAGCACTCCGAACATTGAACAACAACTTTCTGAGCTAACCTCTCTTGTGGAAAAAATGGCTGTAGGAGATATGCAAAAATCTTATGAATGTGGGATATATTCTACGATGGAGCATCCAATCGACATGTATCCAACTTCACAAGAAGAATATATGGAACAAGCCAATGCCATGGGTGGATTTCCAGGACAAACGAGGCAATGGTATGATCCTTTCTCTAGCACTTACAATGATGGATGGGAAGATCAACATAATTTCAGTTACTGGAATCATCAACCAATCACTCCAAATGTGATACCAAATCGGCCACAAAGTTTCAATCAACCTAGAGTGCAGCAACCATTTCAAATGCAACTACCACCAATGCCACATCTAGCACCGCAACCAGCTTCGCAAAACTCAAGTATGTCTCTCGAAGATATTGTTAATGCACTTGCCACTAACACAATGCAATTCCAGCAGGGAACTGGGGCAAGTATCCAAAACCTGGCAAATCAAATGGGACAATTGGCTACTAGCATGAGCAAATTTGAGGGCCAAGGCTCAGAAAAATTATCTTCTCAAACGGTGATCAATCCAAGAGAGAATGCTTGTGTGATAACTTTGCAAAATGGAGAGCAATTAGATATCCTGCCAAAGAAATCACAAACTGATGAAGAAGATGACACCACTTCCACCATGAACAAAACACTGACTTCTCAGGTAAATCCTATAACTCCCATTCCTTCATATGTTTCTCCTCCACTTTTTTCTAGTAGATTTGCAAAATCGAAGGAGGAACAAGAACAAGAAATCCTGGAAACTTCTCACAAAATCGAGGTAAATATACCACTTCTGGGAGCTATCGAGCAAGTACCTCATTATACAAAATGTCTCAAGGAGTTATGCACCAGCAAAAGAAAGTTAAAAAGAAATGAGGAAGTAAGTGTGGGGGAAGATGTTTCAGCTGTATTGCAAAGGAAAATTCCTCCAAAGTGCAAAGATCCAGGTACGTTCACCAAGCCATGCACCATTGGTAAAACCAAGTTTATGTTAGATTTAGAAGCATCTATTAACATCATGCCATATTCTATTTATGCTTCTTTAAATCTTGGACTTTTTGCGGAAACTGGTATTACCATTCAGCTTGCTGATCATTTTAATGCATATCCCCAAAGAGTTGTGGAAGATGTGCTTGTGCAGGTGAATCAATTGGTTTTCCCAGCAATCTTTGTCCTTGAAATAGAGGATGAGACATCTCCTAATCCAACTTCGATTCTGTTACGGAGACCATTCTCGAAAACTGTTAGAACAAAGATTGATGTTCATGATGGCACTCTCATCATAGAGTTTGATAGCAAGGTGATATGTTTCAACATTTTTGAGGCAATGAGGTACTCTAGTGACTTACATTCTGTTTTTGCAGTTGACATTGTTGATTCTTTGCCACAACAATATTTTGAGTTAACTCGCAAGAATAGATTGGATGTAGCTATTAGTGAGCATATAGGGACAGAAAATTCCAATGAGTCAGGAATTTTGATACAAGTGTCCAAAGAAATGGAGGAAGTTGTGGCCAGCTTAGATGAGACCATAGCAATAACCACACATAGGTATGATGTTTTGTACATTCAATTTTCTTTGTCTAATGAGAAAATTCTTTCTTATGTGATGACAGCCCCTGCCTTGGAGCTTAAGCTTCTTCCAGATCATTTGAGGAATAGGATTATGAAGTGAGAATGACATTTAGGCACCATATAATAGAAATGGGCCTTGCACGAAATACAGAAGAGAAACTCGTCCAAATAATACAGACCACCAAAACAGCTATGGTGTGGACGATGCTAACATCCAAGGCCCATCCATATGCATTGACCGTATCTTGTTAGAAGAGGGATCCAAGCCCATTAGAGAAGCACAACAGAAATTGGATCTCCCATGATGCAACCAACGTCGGGCTGAGGACGTTAAACCAAGCGCTTATTGGGAGGCAACCCAATGTTTTTGAAAAATAAATAAAAAAAAGAAAAGAAAAATAAAATAATGTAATAATGATCAATTTTTGTGTCTCAAGGAGATTCCTTTCGTAGACCATCAAATTGACCAGGTTTTATCTCTCTTTGCCATCTGTCTTATTTGTTTTTATATTTTTTTACTTGTTTTTTACTTTTGATTGCTATCGTGTTGTTATCTCTTTTACGTGTCTTTAGTTTCGTTTCTGCTCTTTTCTTTTCCTTCCTTTTGTTTAATTTGATTATTTCGTACTTCGAATTCATTTGTGCAGCAGCTTGAGGAAACATCCAAACGGGAGCTGAAGTCATTGCTCAAAGGTTTGAATCGTGCATATCTGGGAGAACAAACTCAATCGCATTATCGGTAATATCTCTCCTTTTCTTCTCTTCAATGGATGCTGATATCTTTCTATCGAACTTCGTAAATATTTCCCTTCACTTCCTCAAAAGCGTATTAAATAAAAGTATTAGGACAAAAAGTTGGGTGTTGAGCCTTTAAATGTTCCTGACCAGAATCCGAGGCTCTAGCACGAAGCCAGAGGTGAGAGTACGGAGTCCGGGACATTATCTCGCCAAAACATCCTTATGGTCAGGAAAAAACTACTACCCAAAGAGGCGAAGAGCGAAAAGTGTCTACAAGTATGTTATAAATTTTGTTGCTAGTGGGAATTATTACTTTATTGATGAGTGCGTTAATGGTTGCGTCCAGGAATAATAAGATTAAACATCATATTAAGAATCGGTTTGAGAATGAGTCGCGGATAATGTTATTAACTCTTGAGTCACATTCTTGTGGACTTGTTCAGCGTGAATTGCTTAATCTATGGACACAATTTCGTGATAAATTGCAGTGTTATAGTCTAGGGAATCTGACTAAAAACGACCCTGTTTGCCAGTTTATAAGAAAACTGGATGGGAAGCAAATCCCCGAATCATAGAAGGCGTTTCAGCCGTTACTGGACGTAAAACCAGAGGAAGATGTGAGCCACAATCACAACTACTTGTATATTTGAATGTGTGTTGTTGTCGAATTTTATTTTTTTCTTGTTTCGTTTGATCTAATTATCAATGTTGTTTGTGTTGTTGTTGTTTGTTGATTTTGTTTGTTTTAATTTCAAGTTTTCTTTTTGACAAACCATATGACTACCCTATGGCTTAAGTACACGTGGGAGACAAGTGTGGAGGTTTTGTCAACCTCCACCGAAAGTGTATCTCTATTTTTTATGCTTCAG
>SNVD02002728.1:0-10072 GCA_013180625.2 Boswellia sacra | reverse complement strand
CGGAGCAAATCGAGGCATGTAATTCCCATCCCCATGCCATTTGAAAACAGGTATTATATATTTACCCCATCTCTATATCACAAACCTTCATCCTCAACCCTAACAGGTTGGATTCTTGCGACTCTCCATACCCATGGGTTTTTTGGCCGTCCTTGCTTAGTAGAATGTATAGAAAATGGATGGTAATTGATCAATGAGTAAGTCTTTCATTACAAATGACAGCAACCAATATGAGTGCAAAAAGTATTCAATTATTAATAATAATAATAATAATAATAATAATAATAATAATGAGATCTTTAGGAAGGAGCAAAAGTTGAGAACGTGAGAGTGGAAACAATAGAACTCTCTCAAACAATGACATTGTCTCAAATTTATTCACAAGGGCAGTCTCAAACAATTCCTCAATATTACTTAAGCATGAAACATCTTCACTTAAATTCTAAAAGCATGGATATGAAGTGCAAATTTTCTGGCTTGTTATCTTCGTGGCAAAACGTTAGCAATAATTCAATGATAAAACACAGCATGTTCATCTCAATTAATAAGCTAAAATAAGAACAAAACTGGAAATGAAAAACTTGTAAAAGAAAACTTACTAAAACACAACTTGTAAAACAAGGACAACCATCAAAACTAAACTGAGATTAACATAAAAATGAAGAACGGAATTGAAAGTTTTATCCAAGATTATCAATAATCACGAAACGCAGCAAACTGAAATTGAAAAGTCAAAAGATGAAACTACCGAACCTGGTTGTGTTGCCTTCCCCAAACGGAGTTGAAGGCATGAGGATGAGTTAAAACAGCAGAAAAGTAACAGATTCTGGTTCAAATAAAAATAAAAAACAATAATAACAAAGTAAAAGAAAAACATCAAATAAAACAATGCTAAAATTTAAAAAGAAAACAAACTAAAGAAAAGGGGATGAAGTTAGTCCAATCTGGTGCAACAGGATAGGCGTTGAAGTCAAAATAATTGAATTGACAAATATTTAAATGTTACACTAAAATTTGTAAAAAATAAATATATATATATATATATATAAATTAATTTTATATACAGACCATGCATTGCAGTTATATTAATACTCGTTTACTAGATCGAATTTATTTACAAATGATATAAAACTGACTGATCATATTTCAAGTGTCTGCGACGGGGCTTAACAATGAGTAACAGATAAATAATAGCGGCTAACTGTGAACACCGTAGAAGATAAAACAGAAGGAGGAGAAAGAAAAAAGAAAAAAGAAAGAAATCGCTTAACAGAACTTCATTAAAATACAATTACATTTTACGTACATGCAGACAAGTCAGCTCGGGTCACTTTGAACCACTTGTCGGCCACAATCACCGAAAAAATTATAAAAAAAAAAAAGCAGCGGGATAATTGCGGATTGTGGGTCCCCATCTATGCGTTGGTAGATTCGTTTCCGCTTGCATTCCTAACTTCTCCAGACAGGACTTTACTCCCACTAATACCTTCTCCAAATTCATGAATGTTGAACCTGAAGGATGTAGTTTGTTTGATATGTCTTTAACGATATCTTCAACAAATTGTGACTCCCGCCTGCAACATCAAAACACCCCATAATATTAGTTACCGATACAAAATTCAAATTATAATTAATGTCCAATGTAAATGTCAATGCATCTAAAATCTTCCTTTTATAAATCTCTATTTTACCTACTCGTTTGCATGTCCAAGTCTTTCATCATCTAACTTTATTAATAAATTATTTATTACTTCTATTTTTAGGATTCCTCTATTATCATAAATTAATGCATCATATTCTGTCTTAACCCCATTTCATGTTTATTTATCTCACCAACTTTATTTACACCACATCCAACCTTACATATTTCACCGTCTATCTGTCCATCTAACATCCTGTAGTAACCCCAATCAATTAAGAAACTAAACCATTACTTCAACTTTTCCACTCGGATCTCAAAAATATATTCACATTCACTTATATCGCACATGTCACTAGTTTTAATCATGCTTTTTCTTTCCCTCCATCATGTTATTAGCTTAACATTTTTATTTTCTTCTTCTCTTAATTTTTCTCAACATTTATTTTATCTGTTTCTTCTTAAGTTCTCGATCAAACCTCTTAAACATTACATACAAATTAGTATATAGTTATGCTCCAGGAATTGTATACAAGAAGAAGCTAGCTAATATTTCAATTAAGTCATGCTTGTCGTTTAGATAACTAAGCTCTCACTCATGAATAAGACAAACAATTTGTTACCTGCTTATTCTCCTAGAAATACTGTCTTAATTAAATTCAAAAAATAAAAAAGAATAATGTTACCTTTCTTTCAGATCCCATCCAGCGAGATCAGCCACCTCTATTAAAGCTTCCCTCCAGCTTTGTACATTTTCTACATTCCCTTTAGAAGATTCTTCATATCTAGCAAAGGCTTCTTGAAAATTTCCTTTTTGTTTTCTTACGTTTGACGGATCCATGTGATAGAAAATTGGAATGACGGTTTGTCTCCTTGTTTTCATACAATAAACCATCTTAACAAGTTCATCCAAACACCGACTAGAATGTGCATAGTTTCTAGAGAAAATCACAATTAAAAATCTCGACTCTTCAGTTACTTGACTTTCTGGCTCAAGTTTATTGTCACTTCTAAATACAGTGATTCCTCTTTGCTCCAGATTAGTACATAGATGATCTGTAAACTTATTTACTGTGTCTTCACCATTGAAGCTTAAATAAACATCATACTTCCAATGAGGAGTATTTGAAGATACTCTTTGGATACTCATATTTGCAGTTGATCTAAGCTTCTTTGGACAAACAACTCCAAATGTTAACCCTGAAAAGTTGAAAAAGAGAAGTGACTTCCACATATATAGCAAAAATGCATCCAAATTATCCAGCATCTATGAAATTGAACTGCCTTAAATATATTTTGCTACCAAGACATATAAAGGGAAAGCTATATGTGCCCATAAAATATTTTTGACATTCAATTTTTTTTTTTTAACAAAAAGTTATACTCCTAAGTGTCCATAAATCAAATTCTCAATTTCCTTAGAGATACCCTGTTCATAAACCCGTAAAATCACAGAACTAGAAATATTTCATCTTAAAAAGCAGAAACAACACACATCATCTTTTTCTGAAAGTTTAAATGGTTGATAGATTAATGTACCATGATGATCTTTAGAATTCCTACATGTTAATTATTGTGAGAATTCCTATAACCGTTCAAGACTATTTTTATGTCTCTAGGCTTGTGGAATTTAGTTCAATTTAACCATCCAGAAGAAGCATCGATCATCTTCAATAGAGCCACAAACTCAACAAAAAGCAACCAAGAGAAAAGTTGCAATTCTTGCTCTTGTTTATAATAGAATTATGAACCAAGATACAAGGATAATTCTGAAAAGGGAGTTTAAAGGCCCAAGAAAAGCCATCCCTATTAATTTGCAATCATTGGGGAGAGACCTTTGATAACTTAGAAATTATGAAAGATATTGAAAGCACTCTACAATTTTTCTGCAATGGCAACAGATATTATTAACCAAACTCAAAGCCTTGATGGTGAAACTTTAGATACCCTTCTAACAATTGAAGACTGATATTCCAGATAAAACAATAATTGGGAAAACTTTAAGTAGTTTGCCTCCAAAATTTTATCGCAAAACTGTTGTAATTGAAGAATCCAGAGATTTGGCAAGAAGTACCATTGACAAAGCAACAGCCAACAGGGTCTCCTGAAGCACGAGTCTTTAATCACCATGAACTCGAACACTACTTTTAGACCAAGCATTTTAATCAAATCTTGATGTGGTTAAAGTCAAACGTTTGCAGATAGAAGAAAAGCGAAAAAATTCATCTGAAAGAATGGCTGGAAACACAACAAAAGAGGAAGTGGTAGCTAGAAGAAATTGAAAAATTACACATATATATGGTTCAAGGCTCCGTATTTTAACACAATCTCTTACACCATTTTTAAACCATTGGATTAAAGTTTGGATAGTTTAGATAAAATCCAACATACATGATAAATGCATCTTAAATATGATAAATTTTACATGCAATCTAAACCATTTAAAGTGTTGTGATCCAATGGTCTATAAAACTATAACAGAAAGCACGGGCCCTATAT
The DNA here is from genome assembly GCA_013180625.2 of Boswellia sacra. NCBI lineage: Eukaryota > Viridiplantae > Streptophyta > Magnoliopsida > Sapindales > Burseraceae > Boswellia > Boswellia sacra. Next base: position 5,934 of record SNVD02002728.1, on the reverse strand, counting down.
AAAGTTAAATGTAAATTTGTCTTCTCAAGCTTGGTGATAGAAATATGCAAAAAGGATTTAAGGGAATTGTGGCACAACAGGAAGTAACCAAAAAAAAAAAAAAAATTTACTAATGATATCTTATATGTGATCGTATTAATTCGAAACCTCCGAAGCGTAGGACAATTGCTACAAAAAGGAAGTCATTAAATTTTCATAAATGAATGCAAAATTTTTTATATAGACAGGCAAAATCAACTTAAATTACCATGGACAAAATTAGTTATAATGAACCCTAATAAATTTTTTTCCCTCTTTCTGTGCTACTAAGAAAATTTCTTTTTGAAGCAATAGATTAAATGTTTAGTTTCTTGAATTTTCTTAATTCCCTGCATTTGTGCCAAGCCTTGTAAAAACATCTCAACTGCTTTTATACATAAACAAAAGGAGTTGCTACCTAATCTTATTCCGTAACAAGCTAAGATAAGCAGATACATCAGCTTGTTAAACCAAAAATTAAATTAAATTAGAAAAACGACAATTAATATTTAAGAGATCCAAGAATGTGCAGAAACTTACGATCTTGTGGGTGTTAGCAGCGCTCCGATGCAGAAACTTTTAGCAGAAATCAGTGAGTAATTGTTTGGGAGAAAGAAAAGCAAGTCAAGAGGATGTTTGTCATCTCTCTCTCTTCACAGAAGGAAGATGCCAAGGGCTTTCCACGAAGCTCCACTATGACTTTTATTAATTTCTTACGAATTTTTCTTTATCCTTGCCTTGCATTTTCCTCTGTTGACTCGAGTTTTTTTTTTTTTTTTGGGTCTTTGCCATTGCTGCCCACTTCGGCAGCGCACGCCACAGAACATAAAATAAAGGAATAAAAAATATTTGCGAATATTAAATTGAAATCTGTTTGCGGGTATGGGTGGATATGGTTGTTGCAGAACTTGGATATGGGTTGTGGGTAACACATACCCGGCCCATAATCTATCTGAAACTCATATTTGAACATAAATATAATCTGTTATATGCACAATTAGAATTTAAGTTTTTAAAATATTTAAGTATGTATGTACAAATTTGATTTTCAAAATCTGAACATGAAGACTAAACTAAACATGATCTTGTAAACAATTTATGAGCAATTATTTGAATTCATAATTAATATTTAAATCCTTTCTATATTTTAATATCATATTTAAAATTATAATTTTAAAAATAATTCAAATTAAATATTAATATATTTATAGTTATATAATAAATTAATAGATATATTCAAAATAAAAAAGTAAATAAATAAGAAAGCTATCATTAAATTGTATCCATATGTGATATAGCATGTTCAATGATACAAACGACCACTAGAATGATCGATGGTAATCTGATCTATATAATATAATAATATCAATTGAAATAAAGTGATAAACAAGAACATTAAGTTGTCAAAAGAAGGAAATTTAGTGTTCTTTAATTCATTTAGATTTATCATGAAACATCTTCCGCCAGCTCACTTAAGCTTATATTAGCAGATTCCTGGTGTAGAAGCTTCAATCTTTTTGATTGACATTCCTTTGCCTAATGTTTGCCTCTTCACTTCAAACCTTTGCTTAATCCTACCATCAAGCTTGTAGCCTGGAAATGCAGGAAAAGCCGAGAGCTCTACTACTTCGCGACCCATCCCTTCGATCAGATACTTCATCTTCTCCTCTAAAGAACTATATGATTGTACTGCAATATTTGAGAGGATGCTTTTTGCTCATGGAAAGTATGTCTGTAAAGGATAATCCGTAACTCAAGAATCGTCCAATAACCTTGCTTGTTATATCACAGCTTGTTCTGGTCACAGCTCCCATTGCTGCAGCCATTTCCTTTGTTCTATATTCATACCCAGTCTTCACCAACTACCCAAGCTTATGTGAAATGTTATCGAAGGGCAAGAAACAAAGGTGCCTTTGTCAAGAACCTGAAGATATCATTGGAATCCAGACCACATTGCTTGAGAAACTATAGTCTAGGACGTAATTTCCTCTCCCGGCTAGCACTAATGACGCCTGGGAACACAAGAATTATCTTGAATATTTCCTGATCATTTAAGCTAGAAAAAGACTTCAAGAACTCAACATGGTTGCTAAATGTTTCACACTGTAATTGAAGATTATTAAGAATTTCAGCAACACAGTAACTCAGCATCAACATCATCCCCACTCAACTCTTTGAGAAAGCTAATCATAGGAATCAACTGAGTTTCCAAAGCGTAATTGAGAATCTTTGGACGCCTTACAATTAGCTCAGCGCCACCAAAGGGGTTCAAGAAGGCCAATATTCTTTCAATTTCTTCAATTGCCTTGAGACATATACCCTTACTTAAGTTAGCATTGTTGAGAACATAAACAATCTTTTCTTTACAAACACCATGTTGAAGAAGCAGCCTAACCTTTTGATCAAACCCCAGCTAGAATCTTGTCTCAGTTCTAGTCAAAAGGTGTTCGAGCTGCATTGGCTTAATCCTTCATCCTAAGTCTTCACGAACAAAACATATGAATGAACCTATTTTCTTTGCTATCGACACAATTGGCCGTTTCATAATCACTCGGTAAAAATTGAAATCCCTTTTGAGCCCCACAGACTCCATAGCAAGAATCCGATCTCGTATTTCATCCAAAGAAGTTATCTTAAAGCCCAGATCTGCTCCAAAATTGATTCGGTTTCCTTGTCACTTATTCCAATTTCTTGAAAGAAAGCCACTGAAACAAATACAAGAAACACGGTGTCACGAAAATAGCTTTTCTAAATCGTAGACCACCTGTTTGAGAATTTGCCCCTGAGAAAGAGAGTTACCTATTTTAGCCTCGGTGATCGGCGATTTGAAGCAATTGCCACGTCACCCAGTGTAATCGATTTTTTTTTAATATTTACTAATTATACGTGATTTTTTATTTATTATTGTCTCTCTTTTCTCTATTTATCATCGTCTCTTTTAATTAAGGATTTTTTGCTTATCAATCAGTACTATAGATGTAGAAATTAATTAAAATAGGTGATATAATTGATGATCAGATATTGTCATGTCATGTAACATCAGTTTGAATATAAATTATATATCATAACTTTATAAGTATAATATTATTGAAAATATGACATAGAAAGTTATCAAAGTATTCTTAATTCTTTTGTTGAAATCCAGAAATCCTAACTTTTATTGACGAAGATAAGCTGATATCCTTATCAAAGTATTCTTAATTCTTTTGTTGAAATCCAGAAATCCTAACTTTTATTGACGAAGATAAGCTGATATCCTAAAAAAATACAAATATACAGTTCTATTCATCAAATATTCCAATTTGAAGTCAGAAATTTTTCATCCGACAGGTCACAAGCAAACATTAACTAGAAAATAAAATATTACTGTTATGAATTCCTCGTGAACAAGAAAATGCAACTTCTTTACAAAGATATTGAAGGAGGACAAAATTGTCCTGAGGGTCAAAGCCCAAATCGGCCCACAACAAGGCCCTTTACAGCACAACATGCCAGCATCTTGGAAGCCCAATTGGGCTGAATTGCGGAAAACCCGTAGCCCAGCCTTTGAGCCCCTTCGTTAACCCAACTCAAAGAGAGAGAGAACGACAAAAACCCAAAAAGCGATTAATGAAAGGGAAAATGTAAAAAATGACGCAAATTAATGGATCCTTTGAAAAATAACCCATTCTCCCTGTATTTGAATGTCATGACTCTTTTAACTACGAAATAATCCTATACTCTTCTTTCTTTCTTCCATCTTCATTCTTGTAAAATCTCTTTACACATCACTATTTTATATAATAAATGATATTTTATATATAGTTTATCACATATTTATTGTCTAAAAAACACGGTATTAGCTTAAAAAAAGAAAAGTAAGTTAGGTTGAAGTGATTCGAGTAGTTTAATGAACAAAAAACTAGAATTTTTTTTAGAAAATCTAGGTTCTTTGATAAGAATGATGATAGCTTAGCAATGCTTTTTGTCATTGTTGAGTGTTGAGCACATTGTCGGACACCATTTGATAGTGAAAAACGTGTCAGATGGATTTACATGATCCACATAACTTGACATATGGAGTTAAGTGTTGAGCACATTATCATACACCATCTGATAGTGAAAGAGGGGTTTTGGATATTGTCAAATTTACATGATTCACAAAACTCGATACATGTTGTTGAGTATCGAGCACATAATTAGATAGAAAAACCGAAAATTAAGCGTTAGATTGCTTATAGCTAACACTTGATAGCCCTTATCATCAAGTGTCAGTTACATGTAATCCGACACTCGGCATATGTTCTTTTAGACTTATCGTGTGTCGAGCACGAAATCAAATCGGCACTCGTCATCGTCTAACTTCATCCATCAACTTTAAAATCATCATTTTTACATATCTCAGGCTTCAAATAATTCATCAAACACTCCCAAAATAATATACAATCATAACTAACTTTGAAAACACAATAAATCATATGCAAAAGGTCAATCCGCGTATGCGTCACTAAAGGGGCTTAGAATATAGACGATTTGATAATAATAATGGGTATCGGTTATGAAGATAAGAAAATAAAAATAAATTAGTTAAATTGTTAAAGGTGTAGAGATTATTTTGTAGTTAAACAGGTCATAACATGCAAATACATGCAGAGTCAGTTATTTTTCAAAGGAATACCCTAAAATAAGTCATTTTTTACCTTCTCCCTTAGCGAAAAGGGTAAAAAAACTAAAGATGTCGATGGAGGCGTGCAAGCCTTCACGTGAGAGGAGAAAAAGAATTCAAATTTCAAGTGAAAGGGGAGGCAAAGAAAACAGCGGGCAAAGGAAGGAATTGGAAATAGGATGGGTAATGAGTTTTGCACAGCAGAAACATTGGAGAATGGAGGCTGGGACAGAGAAGAAAATCGGGTCATGAAGTCACTTATGAGGCTGGGCACCAAATAGGAAAATGGAGGCAGGGGAATCTTGCCAAAAGTGGGAGACGTCAATGGTAGGTTGGGGGGAGCTCGAGATTGCTTGGGGATGGGGGAGCAAGAAAAGTTTTCTGTTTGGAGAAAAGGAAAAAGTGGGTTTCAGAACACGCACAGAGGAAAGAAATTAGAGAAAAATCCCACTCCCAGCCTTCAAGAGCTCTCCTCTGTTCTTCATCTAATTATTCACCCTTTTCTCATATATTCTGGTCTTGTTTACAGTTTCTGTTCATAAATCTTGATATATATCTTTATTTGGGACCTGACTTAGGCGTCAGATGCCTTTGCAGGTACCCATCCCCCCTTGGATCGTTGGAGCAGAGCATTCTGGGAACTGTAAAGGAGACTGTGTGGGCTGCTGTGCATGTCTGGGAGTTGAGATTGAATCTGTTGTTCAGCCCAACCAGAGGTACAAATTTTAACTCTTTCAGATATGGTTGCAAACGATACAAATCCAACCTCTCAATTGGTTGTTGAACATAATTAGAATCATGTCACAGGTCTGAGATACTGGGTCGTGCAGAAGAAGATGCCGAGACGGTATATGGGAGTATAGATTTGGTGTCATCAATCATTCAAGGAAAGTTGAGGAAGATCAAGGAGAAAGAATCAGACGATGGTCAGAGCCGGAGAAGGAACCTTTGGCACAAGTTGTGGAGGATGATGCCGATGCAGTAACCCAAGGAGATGATGACTTTGTTAATGAGCTGATTATCTAACCTTTTCATTTAATCGAACTGCCATCGGTTTTTATGATTTTGCTGCTATCACTTAATAAGGCTTTGTTCTACCAGACTTAGTAACATCAAATCTAAGTTTATCAAATGATGATTGCCAGTCCGTATTTTTCTTTGTTTCCGAGCTTGGATGACTAAGGGACCAAATATAAAGTTTCCTATCTGCTGTTATTAGTCATCTTATCCTGTTGCATATAGTGCATATCTACAACTAATCTGCAATACAC
>SNVD02002727.1:0-10126 GCA_013180625.2 Boswellia sacra | reverse complement strand
AATTTTCGCTCATCTCATCATGGCTCAAGATAATCTTGGTAAAGAAATGGTTGTGCCTTGATCCATCTCTCACATAGACATGGGATTATTTTCAAAGAATGAGACTCGTAGTCAAGTTCCAAATGGAACACCCAAATATGGGTCTATGTCTATAGTCCCACCACATGATCCGCCCTCCCAGATGTATCTTATGTGTTTAATTATTGCATCTAGCCAACAACAGCAAATACACTTGCTATGCTTCCTCTCAATATGGGCAACTTGCCTCGATCTCTTCGAAATTGGGTAAAGCAATATGTGATATATTCAAATTGTCATATGGCCAAACTTTGGTAGCTTCAACAACATCCAGACAATTTACCATATTAGTAATTGGTGTTAGGACATGCTGCTAATAGTACCAAACTTGGTCTCTATCTAATCACGTAACCTACTCTAGAATTATGGTGTATTGGGCGGCAAGTCCATCACAGAGCCTCAAGGGTAAAAAGATAGAACAGCTGCCACAAGGACATGCATCCTAAACCCTCTCAATAGGCATCAGAAATGAGTAAAAACGACTGTTATACGCATCAAGGGCTCAACTCATTCCTCCTCAATAGCTGGCATGAGAGCGAAAAGAAAACCAATAAAGATAATGCCATTAAGAACACATTTCTTCATGATTCTAGCAGAGAAAAAAATTGTCGTAATTCTTTGAAAGAAAAAAAGAAATCATACATTCACATGTGCATTGTGGTTTTTACCTTCATGCTAACGATGTATACTCCCATCATTCAGCATCCTAAAACTGGACCTGTAAGACTTGATCAGAAAAACTTCACACTTACGATCCACCAAATGTAAAAGATAGCATTATGAAATACATCAAAGTGTGTGTTCAACCACTAAAAAAATGTAAACCTATGAATATGACTTCATTTTAATTTTCTTCACTTTGGATGTAACTGAAGTCATTGGCTTCCTCTTCTTTTTGCACTCCCTTGATGATACATGGCGCACTTGAACTAACTATGCGCAAAACAAAACATAAAGCTCTCAATGAAACAATAACAGATACAATACAGCCTCACAACAATAATAATAATAAGGCACTCAAAATTCAACACCAAAAGAAGATGCACAGTTCCCATTCCATTTGGTTGGTAAAAATAACCCTTTACTTAATAGTCCAATTTTTGAAGTATGAAACTTAATACAACTCTTAACTAGCCAGATAATTTTTTTCTTAATTTGTATTTTTGTATTTTTTTTTTGTGTTAATGCACTGAAAATAAAATGAATAAACATGAATCAACTAAATGGATAATTATATAAACAAAGAAATCCCTCCCATAATTCCTAAATTTCTCTAAGATTTAATAACATTTCACACTTTGCAGTAACTCAACATACAAAACAAAATAGTTATAAAGAAATATAAACTTACAGAGAGAGGCAAGGGCTACGAATATAAGGGAGAGCAGCGATGGGTTATTCGTGAAGATGGTTTCTTGAAAAGTAGGCTCGAACCCCATTTGCGTAAAGAGGGAAAAGGGCGGAAAGGCTAGTCAATAGGTGACGAAGAGTGGAAGAGGCAACGAGAGAAGGAGAGACTTTGGGTTGATTGTACTAGTCGGGTTAGAGACTGAAGCTTGATGCAGAGTCTCTGCATTTTGTTACATTACGAATTGCAAGAGAAGAAGAGGATTATTGGATTCGAAGGTTTAAGCAATGAACTTTGTGAGCGATTGCAAGAGAAGATCGTTGAATTCAAAGAGACCAAAAACCAACAAACAAACAATCTCATATAAAACCCACAAATAGTTTCGTTTTTCCTTCTCATTTTTTGTAGAAATAACAATCTCTCACAAATTCAAACTACACAATACAAGAAAACAACAACGTTAATCTATTGTTAAATAGACTTACAATTGTGAGGCTGCATGTTTCAAGAAGCTAGAAATCGGGTCCAGGCGTTGTGTGCAGAGGAGGACATCCATGTCTTCAACAATTCAACTCTCCAAGCTTATATCCCGATATATGTTGCTTTCGCTTGCATTTATAAACCTAAAAAGATAATTATGTCTTTTTACATGAAAAAATGGTTACATATATATGTAATTGAAATGGAGTTTACATTTACAAAGTTGACTCCAAAAAGGGTTATTTCAAAAAATATCCCTTAGTTTCTTCTCTTCCTCAGTCTCTCTCTAGTCTGAATGCTCTTTTCTTCTCCTTTGAACCTTGATACTCGTGCAATATATATATCTACATAAACAAAATATCAAACTTATTTTATTATTTTCTTCCTTCACAAGCTTAAAGCAAAAGTCATGCATTACTCTACTTTTTTCCAAAAGGATAAAACTTAATGTTATTTAATGAAATTGTCTCCCACTTTTCAACTTAAGCCTACGTGTGCTCTTCCTTTCTCATTCTTCTTCTTCATTTTCTTTTTCTTTTTTATAATATCAAGCTTAATAAATTTAATTTCCAAGAGACAAAATAATTAATGAAATTAATGATCCATTTCTTCGTTTCTATCAAGGAAATGGCTTGGGTACAGCAGCTGTACCCATACAGCCACTGTTCATTTTGTATAAAAATCGTAAATTCATGTATAAAAGTTGTAAATGAGTATATAAGAGTTGTAAAGTGGTAAATAAGTATATAAAAGTTGTAAATATAACTTTTATTTATTCGTTTACATCTTTTATATATCCGTTTACGACTTTTATAAAAGTGAACAATTGTTGTATGTATACAACGATGTACTGTAGCCGAACTCTTCTATCAAAGAAAACTCTCAATCCCTATTAACAAATTTATGCAACCATGATTTACTATTTAATAATTTAGTTTTATAATTATTCCATTTATGTCCCATATCATTTAATTGGGCTGGACTTAAAATCCAATAATTTTGCTGGGCCAAAGAACTTGATCCCACTTAAAAAAAAAAAATAGTCCAAGCACCTTTGTCAATAAAAAAAAAAAAAACCAAACCTAATTTGCCCATGAGATATTACATTTCTTCACCTTTATAAAAATTTCGTCTTCGAAATTTACATACCATATTGAAATAAACGTGGATATTGAGTGCGCATCTCTTCCTCAAACTCCGTTGTTGCTTCTTCTATAGTATGGTTTTTCCATAAGACCTCAGCAAAAGAAATAATCCTTTTGCGTAACACCGGTTGCTTCCAATCAATGATCTTCACAGGTACTTCCTGATAAGTCAAATCTTCTTCCAACTGGATTGGTTGCTCGCTCAGAACATAAGATGGATCAGAAACATACTTACGCATGGAAACTTGGAAGACATTATGAATTTTGGATAGCTATGACGGTAAAGCTAAGTAATAAGCTACAACACCCACTCTCTCAATGATCTCGTATCGGCCAATATAATGTGGACTTAATTTTCCACATTTCCCAAATCGTAGAACACCCCTCCATGGTGATACCCGAAGGAATACCCAATCATCCACCTGAAACTCAGGTTCCCTTTTGTGTTTGTTTGCATAACTCTTTTGTCTGTCTTGAGGCACTTTCAGCTTATTTCGAATAATACTAATCCTGTCATTTGTTTCTTGGATAATTTCTAGACCTAATAACTTTCTTTCACCCACTTCATTCCAACATATTGGGGTTCTACACTGTCTTCCATACAAAGCCTCGTATGGTGCCATCTCAATACTAGATTGATAGCTATTATTATAAGCAAATTCCATTAATTGCAAATATACATCCCAACTTCCTTTGAACTCTATCACACAACCCGTAACATATCCTCCAAAATTTGAATGGTTCTTTTCTGACTGACCATCTGTTTGAGAATGAAAAGTTATACTAAAATTTAATCTTGTACCCATAACTTTTTTGTAAACTAGGCCAAAATCTAGATGGAAAACAAGGATCCCTATCTGAAACTATAGATACTGGTGCTCCATCAAGATAAGCTATCTACCTAACATAAATACTGGCTAATCTTTCAAGTGAATACGAGGCTTTGATATGTAAAAAGTGTGTTGATTTAGTAAGCTGATCAACAATCACCCACTCACCATCATGTCCATTTCTTGTGTGAAGAAGCCCAGTGACAAAGTCCATGGTGATATGTTTCCCATTTCTATTCAGGACTAGGAAGTGGTTGAGAAATCCCTGCGGGTCTCTGATGCTTTACCTTAACTTGCTGACGTACTAAACACCTTGATACATACTCTACTATATCTCTTTTCATGCCTGGCTACCAATAATGCTCCTTCAGCGTATGATACATCTTTGTGCTGCCTGAGTGTATTGAATGAACGGCTCAATGAGCTTCTTGCAGGATTTTTCTTTTTAAATCTTTTTTTTCTGGTACACAGAGTCGATTGCCTAAAACTAACGTTCCATCATTTCTTATTGAGAAATCAACTCGTAACCTATTTTGCACATCATCTCTAATCATGATTAAATGTGGATCTTGAAATTGCATCTCCTGAATATGATCCACCAAAATCGGCTTAATTTTAAAGTGGCCAACAATGCTCCTAAATCACCAATAGCTAGCTCAATTCCCATGGATCTCAACTCAACAAGTAAGGGAAGATAAGAAACGGGTAAACATGCTATAGAACTTGAAGATTTCCTACTCAATGCATCTACCCCCACATTAGCTTTACCAGGGTGATAATCAATGGTACAATCGTAATATTTTATCAATTTTATACACCTCTTTTGTCTAAGATTTAATTCTTTTTGAGTGAATAGATATTTTAGACTTTCATGATATGTATAAATTTGACAAGTCACCCCATATAAGTAATGCCACCAAGTCTTTAAAGCAAATACCACTGTTGCAAGTTCAAGATCATGAGTTAGATAATTTAACTCATGTTTCTTTAATTGTCTAGAAGCAAAAGCTCGAGAATGAATTACTTCTGAAGAAATTCAGTTGTCAAAGGTTCACTCTAAGGGTAATGCAACTGACATGTTGACCAAGACAGTTCCAACAGAGAAGTTTAGGCATTGCTTGGACTTACTGAAGGTCACATCATATTGAAATGATGGATGGCACCCTTATCCACAAAAAGGTGCAAACAAGGGTATCAAAGAAAGCACCCTTGATGATGGAAGAATCTAAAGATAAGTTGAAGGTTTAAGATTTTGTTTAGCCAAGGTGGAGATTATTGGATGTTGGCTAAATGAAATAAATGATGAAGTCCAAAATGATGAAGTCTTAGCCCAAATGATAAAAGCCCAAGCCCATGAAAATTTTCAATGTTAGGTAAGGTGTTAGGTGAAGATTAATATTGACCATTAATTGTGTTAGGTGTGGTAGGTGAGAATTAGTTCTAGCCACACATTTGGTTAAATCATGGCCCTTGGTGAGGTAATGGTGGTAGATAGAGTTTAATCCTAACCATTCATTTGAGATTGAAAATCCTATAAATAGAGGTGCCAGGGAGGAGGCTAAATAATCCAAGTGTATCAGGATTCAAGATGTGAGTGAGAAGAATCTTTGAGGAGAGGCAAGGCAATACAGTGATTTGTGACGCCTTGTGCTCTAGAGAAGTGAGGTTGAGAGGAGAAAAATTCTTTTATTTCTCATTTGTAGCACTTTTCCCTTTATTAGTAGAAATTTGTGATCTCTCTCTCGTGGACATAGGCAATCGCCGAACCACGTTAAATTCTTGTGTCATTATTTTTTTATTCTCACATTACGTTGTTGTTTGACACACTTTTGCACGACAATAATGATATTCTTTGATAAATCACTTGTTTCATTAAGATTTATTGAAAATTCTGTGTTTTAATAATTTTTTTCATGTCATACATTTGGAATTATTAATTTAGAATTGACTATAAATCCTTTCTTTAAAATTAGTCATATGTTCTATATTAATATTTACTTTTTCTACTTATTAAATGATGGGTTTATTTAGAAAATGGGTTTGTGAAGCCTTTTTTTCAGTCAGTATATATAGCCCCACCCTTTAGAAAATTGTTGTATGATGGTTTGAAGAAAAAACACCAAATCTAGTTTTTTGGGATATATTTTTATGTTATAAACTCTCATAAAAAATCTTCTTTTCCTGTTTATAAAGTTTTATGTTTAAAAAATAATTGGGTTATGTTTTTGCCAGTGCTTTTTTTAATAAAAAAGTAATTTTTACGAAGATAAACTATAGAAGAACTATTATATTCCGTTCAAGTCGTCAAGAACATGAGGAATTGCGTCACATAATCAGTCTGTCATCAGCAAAAAGAAAAAGGGCTGGTTTGGGCTGGGCCTGCTGAGGGATGATTTCTCTGTCGCTGTGTTGGCTGGTGTACATGACTTGTGAGAGAGGAGGCAAGATTGGGTTTGGTGGAGAAGGACAAGGGATGATGGAAGTGGCCGACTTCAAAAATGGAAGAGATGATAAGGATTTCGGACCAGGAAGGGTTATAAGGTGAAGGAGGAACGATAAGGCTACTAAATTTTAAGGAACTCCCACTGCTAATCCGGTAGTTACTAGTCACTAATTGCAGTAATGAATAAAAACGATTGACAAAAATTTTAAAAAACAAAAGAGCAATGCAAAATGTAGCCAACACATCTGTAAGGACTTCTTTTTTCTGTTAAATCTGTATATTTTCAATTAGAAATTTATCCTTACTAAGATTAGATGGGGCCTATTGCTTTATTTAGTTGCTAAATAGCATCACTCCTAACTTAAACACACAACAGAAATCCATCAACTTATATATATTACTATTGAAAATATATTACTATTGTTTAAATCTAATTGATGTAAATAAATAAAAAATAAAAAGAAATATATATATATATATATATATATATATACAGAGAGAGAGAGAGAGTTGACATGCTGTGGGGACAAGAGGATGTAACGAGTCTTATCACTCAAAGGAAACTAACTAAAAAAAATTAAAAAATTATATGCAATTGCATGAAATAAGTAGTAACTAAGAGCAAAAGAAAAATAATAATTCAACAATATCAAGATGCAGAGAGAAAGGGATTTTGACACACTTAGTACGGTATATTTTGACTCAATTGTCGAATTTTAAACTTATCTGCATATGAAAAAAAAAACCTTATTTATTTCCCAGATTTAAAAATCAATAAAATGATCTTCAGTAATTGCAAATTAATGAAATTTTCTGGTCTAGTGCGAGTTTCCAAATGTAAAACAAGAGCTAAACGATGAGATTTCTTTTTCAATTAATTTTACTATTGCAGAAATATTAAAAAAAGTGTGTGTAATTCATAAACTATCGTCTCAGTAACACAATTAATTCGTGTTACACGTATTGCACATAATTAATTACTTATTTCTTCTATAAACTTAGTAGTCTTAAGTTAATAATTATTTAAATTATAGTTAATAATTATAGTCTTAAGTTGAAATTGATTTAAGGAGAATTGGTCTCCTTAAATTAATTTCAACTCCTAAGCTATCTATTTTTTTTTGCCAAATAATAATGATTTAGAAAACGATTGTGCAAAACATAAAAGTATATATTATAAACTACATTAAAAAGTTCTTTTATAAAGCAGTTAATTATATTTATATGACCTCCTTTGTTTACTTGTTAGTTATCCTCAACAAAATTTCGACAAAAATTAACTACTTTTCTATATAACTTTTAACGAACAAAACAAAAAATTTATGAAATTAATTCTAAACTAACAAAGGATAAGCTAGCTAGTGCTTATGAAACTTCCAAAGAGTTGGAAAAGCTGTGTGAAAGAAGAAATTTCAAACACACAATATCGGCCTGTTGACAGTTTGCTACGTTTAGTTGTGCACGTAAGCGATTAAGATTAATTAATTACTGTAATGTATAGTAAAATATATATATCATCAAACTATATGAAAGCCACATTCCACCACTCAATGCTTCTAAACAAGCATTAAAGCTAATTAAAACTAATTAAGGTCCTCTAGCAGCCAGTTTTTGTCACGTTCTTCATATATAAGCATATTAAATGACTTCAATGGAATCTCTCTTAAGAAACAAAAAGATAGAAACAGATTAAAAAAGTCTACGTCAATTCAAGATGACTCATTCGAATATTAAGCATGTCATCAAGGGTTCTTCATTGGTCGTTTTATATATGTGTTTAGTAAGTTTGAAAATTAACGAGTAAAATAACAGTAGATCAAACAATGAAATTTATTATATTTGCCTCAGCATCATTAATTGATTCCTACAGGGTTATCTCCGGAGATAATGTTCTAACAACGATTTGGTAGCCCTTCACATCAAATTCTTGATTAAAATTGACTTGATTTTATAACAACTATAGAATTGACTTCTCCAACCATTTGGTAGGAAATATAATATATATATATATATATATATATATATATATATATATAATTAAAAGTTTCTTCATAATAATGACGAGATTCCCCGTGAGAACAAAACAAGATCAAATTGAAAGAACATGATAATTAACTTTTGGTTTCTTTACCTTTGGACTTAGTGTGGCTCGTGATTTTGAGCATCAAAGTATATGATTTTATTAATTAATTTGGCTATCTGTAAGTACATATAATATTCTTTTTCACTATCTGCTAATGTGGTACATTAATAGATATTGAAATGGTATTGAAAGTGTTGTATGAATCATAGCTGAATGATGTCCGGCCCACTCGAGGTCGTTAAATCTTAAGATAATGAATGATTAGTTCTAACTTCAGTATTTTTCTTGTTTGTATTATCTTAATTAATATTGACATTTCCTTCTCTTCGAGCGAAAATGAGCTTAATAACGAACAAATTAATTATATTAAATTTCAATTTTACACGTTTTAAATGAATATATAGTTCAAACTAAGTTAAGTTAGTACTTAATAATTGATGCGAATAATAATCGAGATCCGACTTTTCTGTGGCTCAAGTACTCTAACGAATTTTGAATCGAGAAAAATCTTTGATACACATTACGTCTTTTAGAGATAACCCATAGAGGAAACGATGCGGAGGCTAATATTAAAAAAGAAATTTGCATGGTTTTATCTGCTATTATATTAATTGTTAATTATAAAACTCACCAAAAAATTATAGAAACCGACCTGCGAAGAAGCCTTGATTGCAAGCTTAAATATTCGAACAAGTGATCTTGAATTGGTAGACTTTTTAATTTATTCTGTGTTTGTATTGTAAATGTAAGTGATGGTGGACAGCGTTAACCATTTTTTATTAATTGTAACATTTCTCGTCACTTGATTTCTCGGATGGGCGCCGTGGACAGTTATAGAAAAACCCAACTCATCCTCTTGTATGTACGCCAATCTACAAAGTTCTCTCTTCCTTCTCTTGCTTTTCTCTTTCGTTGGCCCAACTTTCCCTCTTGTTTCCTTAACACGTTCCACTTCCAGTGGCCCTCCAAGTTGTATATTTAAGTTACAAATGTTGTAACCTTTTGCCGTACATAAAGCGTAACTCTCATATGTACTTATTTTATATCCCATTATCTACACGATAGCTAATAATTAATTAGTATTATAGTGATGTTATGATCGTTTATCAGTTACATATATATGATTTTAATCTATAATGTGAGTATCGTTACATTTATTGTGATTGACACTATGTTGATATATCAGAAAGTAAAGATAATTTCTTTAATAAATATTAGGATATATGCTCCATTATTTTGCCATGAATTCATCCATTAGTTACGTTAATTTGTTTCCTTATTATTGTAAAAATATTATAGCAGCCTGACCTTGCAAATATTCAAATTATTTAAGGAATCTGAAGTTCTTAATCCAATCATGTACATACTTATAAATAGTATTTAGTGATCTGAAGCTTTTCTTGTCTAGATATTTATTCAGACAATTTATTTGTAAAAGTAATTAGACCTGGAGTTCTAGATTGAATGAAAATTGAAAAATATTTTTTGGATCATATTTTTATTTGTAATTTAGATAATTGACCTACAAAACCTCTCCTTTATAAGACATTTGAAACTCCTTAAATACGGTTGTATTTGTTAATTAGTAATTTGGTTTCATTATAACTACCAAGCTAGCCATTGACAGAAGATGGTTTCAAACAAATTGATAAGTGGAAACTGAACTCTCATAACAAATTGGGTTACTTAATTAAATTGCTTGTCTAAAATTGAGAAGAT
>SNVD02002726.1:0-10064 GCA_013180625.2 Boswellia sacra | reverse complement strand
ACCTATGTTTGTCATATTTTTTAGTTTTTGTAATATGAATAAAAAAATTTTATGAATAAATGATTAGATGTAAAACGGTAATTTTTAATATTTTATAGACAATTAATGAGACACTTGAATGCATTTTTTTTGTTTATAATATTTGATATTGGATATTATAATCAAGTGCATTATAAAACTCAAATTATTTGTAACACAATTCTTTCTTTATAAAAACATTTTAAAAATAAATAATGCCTTATGTTGTTTTATAATTATGTTAAATCAATTTATAAATAATTATAATAGACATTAACTGGAATTAAACTTCATACCATATTCCTTATCAATAACACTAAGCAAGATATTTAAAATTTTTTAATAAATAATTTTTTTGTAATTAATATAATATTTTGTAAATGCTACAATCCAATATGTTATAAGTGAGTAATTTATATTTTAAAGTGACATAATTAATAATAAAAATAATTATGTACATTATAGAAATTTATAATTAATAAGAAAAATAGTTATGTACGTTATACAAATTTTGTAAAGTAATATATGTGTACCGTAGATTTTTATTGTTTGTAAAAGGAAGGATTTTTTGGTCATTTATACTTAATAACATTTATAATGCTTCACAATTAATTTAAATTCGATAGGGTTATGTTTTCTTTCACATGTCTTAAAACAAGTCCTAAGTGGAGTCTGACATATTCATTCTCTTAATATAAATTGCAATGTATTTTTATTTTATATGTTACAAATCTTTGAAAATTAAACTTGGACAAAATTAAGTTGAAACAATCCATAGTTATAATATAATAACTTTTAATTAATTAATTCAATCCATAAAAAACATAATATCTACAATGTATTACGCATGTCAAGTTATTTACAACTCATATTAGAAAGAAAATTAAATATTTCAATAAATAATTATAAATCATAGCAAATTAAATTAAAATGAATAAATATAAATTTATAGTATGGAATTAATTATAGAAATTTATTAAAAAAATAAAATGTGAAATAAATGCTCATTTATTTAATTTGATTACTAATCTACTAATCAATCAAAACAAACATAGAATTCTAAAAATTTTCTTTATGTTCAGTAATTAGGTATATTAGATATCAATTCGTTTTTAAATCAAAATCTTTGGATTAAATTAAATTCCCAAAGTAAACATATGGCGTATATATAATAAAAATTAATTCTTCACTTCCACTGAATTCTTTCTATTTAGTAGTAAATTCAATTTACTAATATATTATACTAATTTCATTATAACCAATTGCAATGCGTATATAGAAATTTTAAATTAGATTGGAATTAATTAAGATAATTATTTAAATATATTTATAATGTTAATTTTATTCATAAGTTATTAATCAATCAAACCAAGTTATATTGTCCTTACTATAAATGTATAGCGCAAATTAAAATGATAATCCTTCTAATATTTAAATTTATAAAAAAAATTACTAATTAACATTGTGGTTAGTAAATATTAATAAAGCATATTATATAGTCTTACCGCTCTTTATTGTACAGATAAAATATTATTGTACAAGTATTGATACGTATGAAACATTTATAAAGCAATGATCTCTATTGGATTTATTGATTATATTTGTAGTAAAACAACATGATTTATTGTAAGAATTTTAACATTTAAATATTTGTATGCCTATAAAATCTTTTCAAATGGATTCCTCATCAATCAACTACATCTAGAAGAAACTGTATTTTAGAATTGAATAATTACTAAATCAAATACTAACAAGTTTTTACATTCTAGATCAAATTATCTTCAATTATGATAATTATACATAAATAAATTTTATAAATTAATTAACATTATGATAAAATTGGATAAAATCAACTAGAAATGAAATTTATTTAATTACTTTATCATAATAGTACATATTATTTAATATAAATAATTTTATTCATTAAATATTATCCGGGCTGGCCTATGCCTCTGTGTTTATAAATAAACGATTTTGTGGTCGTCCTTGCTAGGAATCAGACCAAAAAAACGTGAACGAACGCAACGCAACTTTTATCTGTTCCAGATTATCTCTCCTTCTGCAGTCTTGAAATGCAAAAATAAATATATTCTCCTTTTTAAAACCTAAAAAGCTGGCATTTCCAGGTTTCAGTGAGGTCAATTGTAATTCTAGCTGCGTTGACTTTGGTCAACGGCCTTTTTTTGTTTCTTTTTCTTTTTTTTGTTTGTGTATTGTCGGCGCTCGGCTAGCGCAGTAAGTGATGTCTAGCATTTTGTTCTTCAAGGATGTTCTTTGTATTTTGTTCTCATTTGGTTCGTTTTTTTTGTCCACGGAAAAGTTTTTCGTGATGGAGAGATATTCAATTGATTTTAATTTGATCTGGAGTGGAACCCTTTCTCAAACTATCTCATCGTGAATTGTTCGTAATTTTTTGGCGGGGATATTCTCGGGAAGAGACAAATAAGGGTTGTGAGTATGAATTATGAATTTCGACTGATGATGTGAAAAGATGAGAATCATGGAAGTTTGATTTTGATGAATTATGGCACAGAAAATTCGTTGATAAATAGATTACTTAAGAATTTGTTATTATCTTTAAAGTTGAATTTAGATATAAAATCAAGGAAACATTGAATTTTCTTTAAAAAAACCTCCACTTCTTTTGAGCCTTGAGACTTCAAAATTAAAAAATAAAATAAAAACAATATGCAAATGCAGTCAGTTTTATTTTTTTATTTGTTCTCAAATATAAATATATTAAAATCAGTCAACACGAGCAAGACGAGTCAACAGTCCTGTCCTTGATCATAACATTCACATGAGCCCTAGCACACTGGTACATAACAGTCAAGAAGCTTTACAAGTTATATATATCAAGTAAGTCAAGCATAATATTTTGATATCTTGTCGATATTACTACTCTTCTTTTAGGAGCAGAAACAAATGCAAAAGTTCTATGTCAAGATCTTATCATCTATCACATAACTTATTTAATAAATATTGAATTCATTTTAATGCTTTTCATCTTTATGCTATTTGCATATCCAATCTTTTGCTTTAATTTGCAATGTTCGTTCTATTAGCACCTATTTCACATAATTAAATAGGTGATGCAGCATAATAAATAGGTTTTCTATCAAGGCAGCGTATTCTAAGTATGGTCCGAACAATGAATGAAGATGATGGTCTAGGAGATCTTTGGCAGGAGATGGATATGGCAGTAGAATGTTTGAAGGTATTGCTGACTTTTTTATCATTTATTTCTTCATTTTGTATTAGAATATTTGTCTAAATAATTATAATATCTTGTGACTTTTGGAAGAATGCGGCTGAAGGAAATTCATCCAATGAACCCATGGAAGAAGAGGAAAATGACTGCTACCATTCATATGTCTTAAAGGATGATATTGGATATGTTTGTCGCATTTGTGGATTGATTGGAAGAGGCGTTGAGACTATAATTGAGGTGCAGTCCAAGAAGGTAAAGATTACTTTTGCTTCAAATTTGATGCCTTATTAGCTAATTTTGCTTGTTGAAAATTTTATTACTCTTGATTGAATTTTCTTTTGTCAAACTTAGGCCAAAAGGAAGCTGTCTGAAGATGCTTTAACGGTGAATGACATTTGTGTTCACCCAAGGCATACGAAGCAAATGAAACCTCATCAAGTGGAAGGCTTTAATTTTCTACGTAGTAATTTGGTGACTGATCATCCTGGTGGCTGTATCTTGGCTCATGCTCCTGGGTCTGGAAGGACTTTCACGATAATAAGTTTTATGCAGAGTTTCTTAGCCAAGTATGCTCAGGCCAGAGCACTGGTAGTGCTTCCTGAAGGAATCTTGGCTACATGGAAGAAAGAGTTTCAGCACTGGCAAATTGAAGATATTCCACTTTTTGATTTTTACACAGTGAAAGCCGATAGCCGGGCTCAACAATTGGACGTTCTGAAAAAGTGGGCGGTTCAGAGGAGTATTCTTTTCTTAGAGTACAAGCAGTTCTCCTCTATCATTTGTGACTCTGAAAATAGCAAAAAAGCAGCCACTTGTCAAGAGATACTGCTCAAACAACCTTCAGTTCTGATTTTCGATGAAGGGCACATTCCAGGGAAAGAGAACACAGATGTTCTGCAATCCCTTGCCAAAATCCAGACTCCTCGAAAAGTTGTACTTTCAGGAACTCTCCACCAAAATCCCGTGAAAGAGGTGTTCGATATTCTGAATCTCGTTCGTCCAAAGTTCCTGAAATTGGATACCTCCAGATCTGTTATGGAGCGCATTATGGGTAGCGCGCATATACCTGGTCTGAGGGAGCAGTTTAAAGCAGGTGCACTTGCTGCTTTCTGTGAACTGGTAGAGCAGTGTCTTCTCGAGGACGATTTCAACAGAAAAGTGACTGTCATACAAGATCTCCGTGAGATGACAAGTACGGTGCTACATTATTGTGAGGAAGATTTCTTCGATGAGCTTCCTGGACTAATTGATTTCACTGTAGTACTCAATCTAAGTTCCAGACAAAAGACTGAAGTTTCAAAGCTGAAGATGTTGGGTGGGATTGGAAGTTCTGTACTTCTGCATCCACAATTGAATTCCCTTGCTGAGAATAATGTGCCAACAGATGATAAGATGGACGAGATTTTGGAGAAATTAGATGTTAAAGAGGGAGTTAAAGCTAAATTTTTCCTTAATATGCTAAACTTATGTGAGTCTGCTGGCGAAAAGTTGCTTGTTTTTGGTCAGTACCTTGCATCCTTGAAGTTTTTGGAGAGATTAGTAGTGAAAATGAAGTGCTGGAGTATTGGGCGAGAGATCTTTGTGATCCCAGGAGAATCAAATGCTGAGCATGACTCGTCTATTGAGCGCTTCAACAATTCCTCTCACTCAAGAGTTCTCTTTGGATCAATTAACGCTTGTGGAGAAGGAATCTCTTTGGTTGGGGCATCTCGGATTATAATTCTCGACATTCATCCCAATCCATCAGTGACAAGCCAAGCAATAGGCCGTGCTTTCAGATCAGGCCAAACAAAGAAAGTCTATGCATATAGATTGGTCTCTGCGGATACTTATGAAGAAACAGATCATACCACTTGCTTCAAGAAGGAATTGATTTCCAGGATGTGGTTTGATGGGAACGGGTACTGTGGCTACAGGAACTTTGAGATTGAGACTGTTGACGTAAATGATTGCGATGATGAATTCTTGGAAAGTCCAATCTTACGAGAAAATATAAGAGCCCTGTACAAAAGGTTAGTGCTCAATTCATCCTCCATCTCTGTCAGTGTTCCCAAATATAATTTTCTCTGCTCTGTCCTTGACGTCTACTTTGCATATTTTTCAGGTGAATCCTAGCATTACTACTGAAGGATTGGGTTAAGACCATGCATTGAAATAGCACAAGTAAGCTACTTTGGATACTTCAAAAAATTATTGCCACCTCGAGTCATGGTTGATCAACGCGAGGAAGGAATTAGGCTGCAGTAACATGCTGTTCAATCTTTGTTATGGGCGAATATTATAATATTTAAAGGATGTGTGCTGTTTCTCATCTATGAGAGTTGTTCTTAGTTTCTTACCTCGCCTCAACTTTATTGTGTCAAAAAGCGGCTAATCCCTCACATACAACACACAGAAGATACACGGTTTACTATTCAAACTAAAAAAAGTCTGCATCATATCTATTCAATTTCAATGATACAATTGTTGAATCTCATCCATTGAAATAAAAAAGAAGAATGAATATAATATATTAAATGTATATCTTAACCCAACATCATCCATTAGAATACCAAACCTTCGACAATAGAAATATTGAAACTATTGAAATTCAGTGAACATCCATTTGAAGAACGTGAGAAATCCATCCGCTCATGATTTGCAAGAACAAGATGTTGTTTATATAACTCCACAATATCCAGCTGGATTTTTTCAATATAGCTAGAAACCAGTCACTCTTCACTTGATTTTTGGATCGTGAAGCCCAAACAACTATCCTCAAGGCTTAGGCTCACACATGTCAATAAAGTTCCCAGCTCTTGAAGTATCTCCTCAATAAGGAAGCATAAATTTCTTATCTTAGACAACAAGGAATAATAACGATAATTATAATCCCTGACATTATTATATGAATTTTTTACAATTGTAACAGGTGAAACAATTTTATTAACAATGCTTTGCTGTGGGTAAAAACTGATACTAATCAATTCCTGACCGTGCACGAACCTTGTGCCAGAATCTAGAAGTAAGTGAGGAACAGCATGTTCAGCACCACCAACATACACATCAACCGGACCCCAGTACCTGCAGGTATGATATGCATAAAAAATATAAGAAACCAAAGCCTATAACAGCACAGAAAAGAAAATTTTACTTCAATCATTGTGAGAGTAAAAGTGTACCAGAAAAAGTTAGTTCCAAAGATATTAAGGGAAGAATTTTGAGTTGGCATAATTTGATCTTACCTTTCTTTTGTCTTATCAACTAGTTCTTGGGAATTTTTTGGATCCATAAATCTCAAATAGTACCTAAAATGAATAGTAAAGTATAAAGACTCAGATATCAAACTACCCACCAGAAATGTTAAAAACATAATAGTGACAATCTGATCTAACCACACAATTATCAATATATTAATTATTAAACCACACATGTAACTCCCAAAGAGAAGAGAAAAAACAATAGATGATATTTATCAGAAAGAGAATGTCATGATGAATTATTATCAGTTATTGCCTTCACTATAAGGAAGAGAAAATAGGAAAACTTAGTGGGTGATAATAAAAATAGTGGCTATACAGATGCACAAAAGTTCATTGTTTCTGCCTGAAAACAAAATCAAAAGGACAGTCAACAGAATAATTATTGTAAAAATTAATTTTTTCTTTACTATCATTAAAAAAAAAAAAAAAAATCAGAGAGAAGCAGACACTAATAAAACTCAAGAAAGTAATAACAAGCACAATTACCAGCAAGAACCTGCCCATTGTGGCATGGTGCTTGTTTCTCGTCTAGCAGGTTTTCCAGCTGAAGGATCTGTAGTTTTAACCTGACTATAAAACATCAAAGCAAAGGAGACAACATTAGCCATAATACTGGCACAAATATAGATTGAGAGTGCAAAGAGATGGGAAGGGACTGAAATAACGCTATTGAAGACTAATATGTACATTGGACCAGTTTATTTATATAGAGTTTGAAAAGACTTGCCCCAAGGCTTGAGACACATTGCAGTTTAAGGATATTACGAAAATTATATCCAAAAATATTTTCCTAGGGCTAGAAATAAACTGTCAGCCTTCATAGGTGAAATTCAACAGTTGCAAAGCAAGACACTAATACAGGTGTTTCATGACCCTCCCCCTAAAAATTTCTGTCCTCAAGTTTGGTTTCGGTGGAAGTCAACACAAGAAAAGGAAAGAAAAAGTCGAATCCCTGGAATAGACCACTAACCTCAACCCTTAAAATACTCTCAATTTTAATCTGTTTCCCTATTTTTGATCAAATGCAAAAATGTTACCATCCACTAGGAAATTGTTCAAATATATAGTTTTGACTTCTAGTTACATCAAAAGAATTAAATAAACATATCCGTTGCTCAAATGGCAGAAGACAACCATCCTCTGTTAATAAAAGCAATTTTTAAGGGAAAAAAAAAGTTGATGATTCACATTCATTTTAAGCCTACTACTCAAATTGTTTTGCATATCAAGACAAATTCAGAAAAAGTTATGTAATATAAAATAAGGAGCATCACTCAACCACAGCCATAGATAAAAGAGGTAAAAAAATCTATACCCAAGACACTGCTTCTGTCAATGGTGGTTCCCCTGTACCAATGGGAGTGAAATCATCCAATTAAAGTAGCATAAGAGGCAATTCAGTTTGATGAAGAGGAACACGCTCACCACTGTCATCCACAAAAATGACAGGAATAGGTTCCCCCCAGCAACATTGCCTAGTAAAAAGCCAGTCCCTGAGCTTAAAATTCACCTGAAAATGGTCAGGCACTAATGCAAATTAATACTAAATTAGCAAAGATGATAACAAAGTACAATCTCCCCAAAACCAAACACCTCTTACTCCCCCTCCACCACCCCACCCCCCCTCTCCCCCCTCTCCAAAAAAAAAAAAACACACCCACAAAGCACCCACACACCAGAAAAGCACGTTTTGCTTTCCTTTTCCAGTCTTCTCAGCCCACTCAATAACTCTAGAAGCAGCTTCCTTGCAAGTCAAGCCATTGATGTCAAGACCGAATGTTCCATCAGATAAATTTATGACAGTGCCTATCATCAGCATAAGCCTTCCCATTTTCAGTACAACTTTCGTCATTTGGCCTCACAACCCAACGAACTGCGATATCATACTCCAAAACAAACTCATAGTCACGAGCATAATGGGCTGGCACTGCCATAATAGCTCCCGTTCCATAACAAAACCAGAAACAAATACCTCACTCAGGTTGATAAAAGTCAACAAATACTTATCAGTGATTTAGCAACAACAAAATTGCATAACAAGTTAACGTCCTTTGCAAATGTGGTTCACTTTGACAATAAGACCCACAGATGAATGGCACATATTACGATAGCACACATCTGCTAATGATAAACAGAAGACATCAATCATATAGACAAACACACCCGCCCAAGACATAATCTGCAACCATATAGGCATTGCTTCCCTATTTGCTCGATTTCTTGCTTAACAACCACTGAAGACCCCTTTTTTTTCCCTTCTGAAGCTCATTCCTCTCCAGATCACTCTTTCTTGAAGTAAGGTCTTTGTATTCCTCCACCCTTGCTCAGGAATAATTTTCTTCTAATTACCCATGGTTATAAAACCTTTCAGACAAAATCAGGCAGGGCTACAAAGGAACATACATGTTTGCTCAGCGCTGTCGATACTAATGGTGATGGCAGGAAATGCTCTGGTGCTAGAACTAAATATCTGCATACAAACAACTGGAAAAAATAAATTAATCCATGGCAAAGATAGGAACAATTAATGCATGTAATTCTATTGAATGCAGAAAATGAGAACAAACTTTCAGAAAATTACGTTGCTCCAAATATTGTATTGGCCTGGTAGTATAAACAGTAATTTTTATGTCTCTTTCCTGTCCATCGCTGTCAAGAACATAAGAAGTCCATCTTCAAGAAGACAATCAGCATATGCGGTTATCTTGAGCATCCACTGCGTCATTGGTTGCTTGGTAATAAACAATTACCATGTAAAATTATAGGACCATTCAGACAAAAGAAACAACAGCAGATTACCACAGCTTGTACACACATATAAGAAAAAAAAAAAATTCAACCAAGCATACCTTTCTTATGACTGGATGACCACTGCACTCACACGCACCATCAACCACCTCCTCATTTGCTAATACAGTGCCAAAAGCGGGACACCAATTGACTGGCACTTCAGCCTAAATTGAATTACACCATAATGTCACAATTCTCGTCAAAATGCACAAAAGAATAAGTGAATTATATATATAATCACATACCTGGTATGCCAATCCTCTCTTTAGTAGTTGAAGAAAGATCCACTGGGTCCATTTATAATAATCAGGTTCTATTGCAGAGATTTCGAGGTCCCAGTCATGTAAAAAACCTAGTTACTTGAGCTGTAAAGTAATAAGATATCAACATTTGGAAAAGTCACTGCAAACACCAAAAAGGAAGAACAATAAAGCTGAGTCACTAAAATCATAATTAGGAAAATTGATTCCAAATTGATGATAGGACACAAACAGGCAGCAATTGTATATTATTTGAACAACTAAGGAGATGTCTTACCTGGGTACTGAAGCAGTTAATGTTCCTCGACATTGTGATTTTTGGGTGAGTACCTCTCTGCCCATAAAACAAGCAATCAACTGATGAGAACAACTATCATGATTATGCAAAGTAATGTATACCATATAGTAACAAAACAGCAAAGCATACCTCAATTGCATATTGCTCAGCAGGCGGCCAAATTCATCAACATTATAACCCAACTATCATGATTATGCAAAGTAATGTATACCATATAGTAACAAAACAGCAAAGCATACCTCAAT